>CANUEP010127186.1:0-14214 GCA_947857235.1 Jatropha podagrica | reverse complement strand
TTCTAATGAATTAATTTTCAGTTAATTTGAAATCATATAACTTCAGTTATACCCTGAAAACATAGCAATGGTCAGGTTTATGAAAATGCTGAAAATTTCTTGATTTAAGTACTTTTATACTATATTAAGTATATTTATTTTAAATATGTCCATTTGAATTTATTTTATGAAGTATAAAAAAGGGAGAATGTGATAATTTTAGTAAGTTTTAAACTTATGAAATTTTGTGAGAAATATGTTAAGTTATAAGATATTTTACAAAGGATTTATGTATACGTAATAAGTGTTAATCTTAAAATATTTTTGGATAAGAAATGGTGAATGAGAAATGAGATTATTTGTGGAAGAATGCATTTATTTTGGGCTCTACTATACATGACTGAAATGTGGTATGATGAGATGTATTACGATATGTGAGCATGCTCGGGTTATCAGCCCATTTTATTATGTGGAGCTATTATTATATGCTAGGGTTATCATCCCTTATGAATAAGCGGATGCGCTTATTATGGGATGGGGGTGGTGCTTCCACAGGCCACGATTATATGATGGGGGTTGCGCTTTCACAGGCCACGATCGAATCTAATTAAATTCTTTCTGTTTAGTATGAGTCTTAATTAAGAATCGAATTTTATTAAATTATAAAGAATGAAGACTCATATTTATTATAATCTTTTGCTTTTGTTTTATGGTTTTCATGGTGTTCAAATTTAATTGATATGATTTCGAAATTTAATTTACATATATTTGAGTAATTTAAAGCATTTTCAAGACTTGCTTTTGGGCTATGTGCATTATTTTAAATTGTTGATTATTTAGCACCATTGAGTCTTCCACTCAGCGCGTTGATTTTTATCACATGCAGGTTAGGAGTGGAGAACGCTTTTCTAGACCAGAAGGGAGCGTCAGAGTAGACATATATTTTTGGGTAGGATGTTTCTCGTATGGTGATTTTGGCATGTATATAAATATTGTAAATGGTGAAAGTTGTAAATATTAAGTTTATTATTAATTAAGAGTTGTGATTAATTAAGTAATGACGTTTTATTATATTTTGGTGTATGAATATCAATAATTACTCTTAAATGAATGGTTATAACATTGATGATGGTATCTAAATGTAATGGACGAATATTTAGAAGTGATTGCTAATGATGTGAGTTGAATTGGAGTTTTGGGGTTTGGAAAAGTTATATTGGAATTGTGTATATTTTCCTTGTGTGGCAAGTAAATTTTTTAGGGGAAACTCTTGTGAAATTTTCATAGGAATTTCCTTAAACTTTATTTTTTAAATTTTTAATTACTTGTCTTCTTATAAAAATATAATCACTTCTAAGATGTGATCTAGAGTTAGTAAGTGAGATAAGGCAGTGCTCCGGCACCGAATATGGCATCCGCCATCTAGTTCTTCGGGATTGGGAGACGGGTGTTACAGAAAGAGAAAGAAAAATTAAATGAAAAGAAAAATCTTAGCTCTACTTTGCCATAAACAGAAATCCCAAACTAAGAGAAAGATAAAACAATCTTAGTGCCTCCATCTTGTTGAAATCCCTTTCTTTCATAAAATATGATAATTAGTTAATTTAGCATAAAATATTCGAATATTTAAATATCATATATGGATACTTTCTAGTTAAAAATGAGAATTTTCATCTGATTTTCATATTTTCCGTAGGTTATGTTAAATTTATTTGGAAAGAAGCTTTGGAGGTTGAATCTTGGAGTTTTGACAAAGCAAGCCAAGTTGGAGCTTAATTTTTAAGATGCTCCTGGAAGTTTTCAAGTTAACCTTGGGCAAGCATAAGCAAGGACAATTTCAAAGTAGGTCCAAAATCGCTTAGAAGTTTTCAAGTTACACTTAGGCAAGCTTAGTGGAGATGTAACCAGAGCTATTGGGAATCTCTGCTAGCTAGAAGGAAATAATTTAAAAACAACTAGTCCACTATTTGAGAGATTAACATAGATCATCAAATTTGAATATTTGTATTTTCTAAAAATATTTATTTTCTTAGAATTTTTTTTGTCGTTATAAATAGGATCTTAAGTTTGTTGGGGGATCCCATCTTAGAAATAGCAGTAATCTAGAATTTATTTTTTCTTGAGTTTGTGAAAACTCACAATCTATTTTAAATGAACTTCACTTGTTAAGTTTGTTAAATAGGAGAAGGTCTTTCTAGTTTTTATTTCTGTTAGTAAGTTAAATTCTATCGCTAGTTTAGGATTATTTGCTAGTTAAGAATTATTCTAGCGCTTATCTATTTAATCTAATATTTGACTCGATTCTTTTTCCATTGATTTTTAATTCTTTATTTTATTGCAATCTAGTTATCTTGATTTTTTTTACTAAATTTTCTTGATAATCAACCCCCCTTTTTAATTTATTGTCTGATTTATTGGTCTTGAACTAAAAATCAGACTAAATTAGTCTCTAGGGTTCGACCCTTATCACCATTTCTATAAATCACATAGATTCAGGAGAGCATAAATTACTTTTGGTGGTTTTGACACCCATCAAAATACAATTATTTTTTAATTCCATTGTTTTTTCTGAAATTTAAAGAAAAAACATAAGAACATAAAAATAAAATAAAATCAGATTCAAAAACACAAAAAATCAAATAAATTTAAATCTTCAAATTAAAAACAGTTTTCTATAATGAAATCGATGCTAAATCTGAGATTAAAGCTTTCTTATAATGCCGACAACGTAATCTAGAGACTATCAATACCTAAATTTGGATCAAGAAAAAAAAGTAAAAATTGAAAGGTAAATCTAGAGACTATCAATACCAGTATTAGTAGTTTCGATTCCATTAACCATAAAATCATTAGAACATGTTGGTTTTGGTTTTGAAGAAGAAGAAGAAGAAGATACAACATAATCTAGAGACTATCAATACTTAAAATTGGATCAAGAAAAAAAGGAAGAAGAAGAAGAAGAAGATACAACATCAATACCTAAAATTGGATCAAGAAAAAAAGTAAAAATTGAAAGGTAAATCTAGAGACTATGAATATGTGTATTAGTAGTTTTGATTTCATTAACCATAAAATCATTAGAACATGTTGGTTTTGGTTTTGATTAAAGAGAAGAAGAAGAAGGAGAAGAAGAAGAAGAAGAAGAAGAAGAAGAAGAAGAAGAAGATACAACATAATCTAGAGACTATCAATACCTAAAATTGGATCAAGAAAAAAAGTAAAAATTGAAAGGTAAATCTAGAGACTATCAATACCTGTATTAGTATTTTCGATTTCATTAACCATAAAATCATTATAATATGCTAGTTTTGGTTTTGATTATAGAGAAGAGAAGAAGAAGAAGAAGAAGAAGAAGAAGAAGAAGAAGAAGAAGAAGAAATTTTTTTTTGAGAGAATGTAAAGGGGAAAAATAAGAAGAGAAGTTGAGAGTGGATGAGAGATGAAGTTTGAATGATTTTAAAATGTAAAACAATTTCATTTTTGCCACGGGAAAAATTTAAGGGGTTCACACTCTTATCTGCTCTTGAGTTCACGCAACTCTTTTACAACATATTAAGGGGTACAAAAGCTATAAAAAACACAACTTAAGGGGCACAAATGGTTCCTCGCAAAGTTAAGAGGCACAAATGGTAATTTGAGAAAAGTTCATAGGGGAAATTATGCATTCAGCCAATAATAATACTAGTCATACAGAGCCTATTAAAAACTTTTCATACATATGCAAACCATAATAAATCTATTTTACAAACCCATAGTTACTTGTACATGCCAAATATAATTCTACTTATACTCAAATAAAAATAAGGAATCTTCTATCCAAAATATAGAGAGTGATGCTGATTTTGGAGGAGAGAGAAAGGAAAGGAAGTGGTAAAGTTATTAAAGCTCAAAATTGTTGGAATTGATGATTTAAAAAGTTGGTATTCAAATCCGAAATTTTTTATGAACTTTCCATATATGTGTTATTAATATTTAAAATTGGTAGTTAATTGCACGATGTTTGTTAAAGAAATTACAAATTATTGTTGTTATATTAATCTTTCTTTACCTTAAATTTTCATCCTTCTTAGTTTGCATGAAATTAGAGTTTGTGATGTGTGAATTTGTGCTTATTAGAGAGCTTTATGACTTAAACACATTAAGTAATTTGTGAGAAAAATTAAGGAAAAATAACCTTAGGAAATATATCCATGTTAAGGAAAAGAAGAAAAAAAATACCTAGCCAAATATGAAGAATAAGAAAAATGGAGAAGAGCACAAGTGTGGTTTTGCCAAATAAATATGTGATAGCATAAATTTTATGGTTTCATCATATTCTTCTTAGAATAGATAGTTAAGATTAGAAGTTGGTTTTTAATCTAAAGGGCATGCTCAATTCACTTAAAACTCTTTATATTTATACTTTAACCTACTAGACTCTTTTAGTCCATCAATCATCTCTTAAAAATTACCTTCCAATCATGTTATTTAACAACTCTATACATATATTTACAAAAATGCCACTGGCATGTACTATTTATCTTTTCTAATAATTTCATCTAAGTTCATACCTTGGATTTGCACTTGGGTATTAAACAATCTAAATTAACTTATTTTAATACCACATTTATTTCTCACAAATATTATGAATAATACTATACATGGATCGGGTACATACCGTTCATCTCCAAGTGGTACTATTTAGGACCCGAAAAATATTGTTATTCATGACTTGAGATTTTAGAGCATTACAGATTCACTATTTCAAACTCTGCTCTTTCGTAGACCCAATAATTGTTCTAAGAAAAGGCCAAGTCTCCTTTCAAGAAGTACATTTCTTAAGTCATTATTCTCACACTCTTCTTATTTATGTTTAACGGCCTTCCCTATAAACAGTAACGTCTTCTTTTGGCTTGATCAGCAAGGCCCTTCACCTTTTTGGAAGTCTATAATCAAGAGATAAGTTATCCTACATTCATACCAGATTAGGCCTTATATACAAGAAAGGTCTTAAAACATCCATTTATTCCCTTCGCCCTTTATCCTTCAACTTCAAGTAGACAAAGATCTTGCACATTCATTATAGTTATCCTATCAAAAGAAGACCCATGAATCTAAGATTAAAACTAAGCCAAATCACAAACATAGGTTGATTGAGATATTGTCTTAGTAGATTTTCTAAATGCAAGACTACAAGAAAAGGCATAATTGAAAATACATTGCAAAATCCTACTCTTTTATTAATAATTACATTTCATCTAATAAAAAAAAAATATTATAATCATCAAGAATCAAGTGTACAAATATTGATACATAAATTCCTAATTAAGTCCATGATTACTACTATGCCAACGACATCCACAAATTACATTGAATAGTTTCATACTTTGACACTTAAACATCTCATATTTAAGGAATTCAATATCTCGTATCCAACTAACCACTCAACCATCTCATGGTATTGGGACATAAAATAAAGTTTTATGAGTTATTTATTTGGCTGCAATACCACATGAAGGAATGGGACGTCCTAGGGTGTAATAAAGCTTAGGAGGGTTTAGAGATTATAAGCTCCCTCCTTAGCATCGTGGGCCAGACCTGCCGTGCGACATCCGATCGGATGATCCCATTGGTCAGTTTGTCACAGAAGAAATTGGAAAATCCTGATATTAGTCGGAACCCTACTGTGGTCCTTTCTCAGTTCATTTTAGTTAAGCCTTGTATATGGCTAGTTGGTCTTATTAGTTGATCTGATTATCAATTTTGCCAGTGTTAAGGCTCTATTAGCGCTTAAATGATCTTTGGTTGGAGAGCTTTGACTATGTGTGGTGTGTGAGAGTTGCCACCTTACTTTGTTCTTGATTTAGGGGAAAATATAAGGTAAAAACCCCGTGATTGACTCCTTTATTGTGTGCCACAATAAATTAAATGCATTAGCCTCAAATCGTTGTATTCAGGAACTGGGTTTTTGGTTTCATTGCATGGATCAACAGTTTGGGTTTAAATTTAAAAATCAAAATAGTTGTTTCTGCATGAATGTCAGATTATTGATGCATGGGCATTCTCATAATGCATGTTAATATCAGAAATATAGTGCATTAATAGTAAGCAGTTATGGTGAAGGTGTGTATTTTAGAGGGGAGCCTGAATCTAGCCTCGTTATTGAGGAGTTCTAGGTCGTGCAACACATTCCCTCAAGTCTCAACCAGTCAGTTCGGTTGGGGGCCCGCTACTTAGGCTGAATTCATAAGTATGCCTTCATACCTCATTTGTATGAGGATGAGGATGCATGAAGTTCTACCATCGATCAGGATGGTAGGGTTTTGAAGGTGCCACTCTTAGAGTGGAGTTACTAGTTTGTTGGCTGATTTTGGCCTTTTGTTTAAAAACTAGTTTTATGATTTTGCCATCTGGACAGGGCTTAGTTTATCGGACGGACTAGGCTTAAAGCATGATAGTGTCTAATGGACCGGGCTTAACAGTTGATAAGGTGCCGGATGGACCAAACTTAATTGATAAAGTCTGAGTTGAGTAATTATACCCTCGTGACAAGGACTGATCGTAGCTACACAGTGTGTTGTTGACTAAGGAGGTCAAGTCTTCCTCCAATATAAACTAAGGTAAAGCAGGAGGACCCGTATATTAGTCTTATATAATATTTGTTAAATGATGAATTATTGATCAATCCCTAGATCTGATTAATAATTAATCACCTAACTAGTAGCGTCGACCTATGGAAGGTCAAAGTGTGAGTGAAAGTCGAAAGGATCAACTTTTGAGAGCCAAGTCAGGCTTTAAACTCAACTATGAAAGATGAGAAAAGTCAGACTTTATGGTAATATAACCATAATAGAGCATATGAGAATCCTTGATGTTTGAGAAGTGCTTGATCAAGCAACAAGAGGTGGTGTGATGGTGAGGGGGAGTGTGCTTTTTATAGGCAAAGGGGGTGGCTGAGCTAGCTTGGTCAGCGCCGGCCACCCCAAAAACGGCGCCAGAGGTTAGATTTTTGGCACTAACGAAGGTTCTCGACGGTAGCCTTATCAATGCCGACTTTGGAATGAATGACGCCGTCATCAAAGTGGGCCGCATCGATCCAGGCTAATTACCAGGATGCCTTTTGCCTTTGGTTTTTAGGTTTCTGGGAGTTCGTTTGAGGCCCAAACGACGTCCGATTGAGCTGATTCTCATTCCTTGAAACTATAGTAGAAGTTCCTAGAGCCTAGTGCTGAAATCATGGTTAACAGAGATAACTAAGAAACATGAAATATAACATAATAATATAATCCAATTATACAAATAATAAGTGTTCTTTTTTATTATGTGTAATTTAATGATATAAGTGTAAATGAGCATTCTGATTCCATTTTTAGCAAATTGGAATTGGCTCTCAGGTTGAAGCCTCACACTCATCAAAGCACTTCCAATTTGTGAGCCCCTTCCTGGGCACCATGGGCTGAACTCGTCGTGCAGAGTTTGACTGGACAGTCCCATTGGTCGTTTCGTCATGTAAGAAAATTGGAAACGTTCAGGACTGGTAGAAACCCTACTGTGGTCCTTTCCTAGTTCATTTTAGTTAAGTCCTGTATGTGGCTAGTCGGTCTGATTAATAGATCTGATTATCAATTTTACCAGTTTTAAGGCACTATTTAACGCTTAAGTCATGTCTGGTTGGCTCTTTGGAGTGCTTTGATTATGTGTGGTGTGTGAGAGTCGTCATCTTACTTTGTTTTTATTTTAGGGGAAAATATAAGGTAAAAACCCCGTGTTTGATTCCTTTATTGTGTGCCACAATGGATAAAATGCACTACCCTCTAATTGTTAGGTTTGGGGACTAGGTTTTTAGTTTCATTGCGTGGATCAACAGTTGGGGTTCAAATTAAAAATAAAAAGCACTATTTTGCATGAATGTTACTTTATCGATGCATGGGCACACTCATAATATGTATCACTATCTAGAATATAATGCATTAAAATTAAGCAATTGTAATAAAGGTGTGTATTTCAGAGAGGAGCTCAACTCTAGCTTACTACCGAGGAGTTCTAGGTCATGCAACACATTCTCCTAAGTCCCGATCGATCAGTTCGGTAGGGGGCCCACTACCTTTGGCCTAATCATAGGTTCGCGGTGTGTTGTCGACCAAAGAGGTCCTCTAATATAAGCTAAGGTAGGGCCCGAGGACCTGTATATTAGTCTTATATAATATTGTTAAATGACAAATTATTAATCAATCGCTAGATTTAATTAATAATTAATCACCTAACTAGTAGCATTACCTTAAGGAAGGTCAAAGTGCAGGTGAAAGTCAAAAGGATTAACTTTTGAGAGCCATGTCAAGCTTTAAACTCAACTATGGAAGATGAGAAAAGTGGGAGTTTAGTTGATAGAATCATAATAGAGAGTATGAGAATCGTTGATGCTTGAGAAATGCTCAATCAAGCAACAAGAGGTTGTATGATGTGGGGTGGAGTGTGCCTTTTATAGGCAAAGGGGGTGGCTCAGCCGGCCTAGTCGGTGTTGGCCACCCCAAAAATAGGGCCAAAAATCTCTTTTTGGCATTGCCAAGTAGTCTCGGCAATAGCCTAAACGGCACTGTCACCTGGGTGATCGGCACTGTCGCTGAGTTGGCCGTTGTCGATTTGGGAAATTATTAAGATGCCCCTCCCCTTTGGTTTTTGGGCTTCCGAGCTTTTGGGAGTCCGTTCAAGGCTCGAATGATGTTTGATCAAGCTTATTCTCATGCCGTTGGAACAATGGCAGAATTTTCTAAATCCGAGTGCTGAAATCATGGTCAACAGTTTGCTCCCTCCAAAAGATCAGAGTTGATCAAGGTCTACTCTGTTGGACCACGATTTCAGCACTTGTGAAAGTAAATGTGGTTTGAAAGCCATACCTTGAGGTATGTGGAAATGCCAGAAATATGTTGTGCGAGTTTCATCTCATTTTGAGAAAGTTTTTCTAGAATCAGTCCGGTCTGTCTAGTTTTCTAGGGCTCATCTATAGTTGTCTATTAGATTAGAATTTATGGCTGAATTCAAAATTTTGTTACGGACATTTTGGCTACAACCGTCTATTGATCAGAATTTGGATGAGTTCCGAAAAGTCTATTCTTTCAAGTAGGGTCAAGGCTCGTCCTCCCTATTTTCTATTAGTAGGGTAGGGGCTGACTTGCTTTTTTTTTTTTTTCCTGAGTTTGCCACTGATTGCCCTAGTTTTGGATGAATTTGGCATGGATCACCTTGATTTTTCATTTTGGCGCTGGTCGCTCTATTATTTGGTCGAGTTGGTGTTGATCGCCCTATTTACTGAGTCTATTAGTAGTGATTTTCCTATTTTGTAGAGTTTGTTGGCACTGGCTGCCCTGGTTTTTCTGAATTGGCACTGGTTGCCCTATTTGCTGAATGGACTTGGCGCTGATCACCTTATTTTTTCGAAACATGGCGTTGATCGTGCTGATTGTTCTGACCTGGCACTGGTCACCCTAATTTTGTCTAATTTGGTGCTGGTTGACCTGATTTTGGATGAGTTTAGATTGGTCACCCTATTTTTTAAGTGGACTTGACACTAATTGCCTTATTTTTTTTGAATGAACTTGGTGCTAAGCCCTGATTGATTTTTCCTTGCACTAGTTGCCCTAGTTTTGTCTAATTTAGTGCTAGTTGCCCTGATTTTGTCTGATTTGGCGCCAGTCGCCTTGATCTTGGATGAGTTTGGTGCTGATCACCCTGTTTGGTTTTTGAATTGGTGTTGGTCGCCCTGTTTGCTGGATGGACTTGGTGCTGATCGCCCTGATTTTGGACGAATTTGGCATTGATCGCCCTAATTTATGATTTTGGCACTGTTTGCTTTGTTCTTTGGTCAAGTTGATGCTGATTGCCCTGTTTATTGAGTCTATTGG
The DNA here is from genome assembly GCA_947857235.1 of Jatropha podagrica. Classification (NCBI taxonomy): domain Eukaryota; kingdom Viridiplantae; phylum Streptophyta; class Magnoliopsida; order Malpighiales; family Euphorbiaceae; genus Jatropha; species Jatropha podagrica. The sequence goes on along the minus strand of CANUEP010127186.1, from coordinate 4,357 downwards.
CACTGATTGTCCTATTTTTGAGTTTGTTGGCACTAGCTTCCCTAGTTTCTCTAACTTGGTGTTGGTCGCCCTGTTTGTTAAATGGACCTAGCGCTGATCGCCTTTATTGTTCTGACCTGGCACTAGTCACCCTATTTTTGTACTAATTTTTGCTTGATCGCCCTGGTTTTAGAAGAATTTATCATTGATCACCCTGATTTTTGGATTGAACTTGGCGATTATCGCCCCCATCAACTCTAGTTCTGATATGAAGTTCATGGTTAGTTAAGCAAGATAAATATGCATGATGTATGACATGTCATTTCTGATCTGCCACTGTTTATTTTTCAGTCTAGCTTTCTTCTCTCTTTTTTGTTTTCTTTTCTTCTCTCTTTTCTTTTAGTGGCCTGTCGGTACCGTGTTGCCTAAAATCGATGCCAGTGACCTTTAGATCAGTGCCATTTTGGCACTTTGCCCACGCCAAAATGGCATCATTTTGGGACATACTGGTGCTGATTATGGCCTGGTTGGCGCAGGCGCTTTTTGGCTAGTGGAGGTTGATGCATATATACACATCATTTATGGCTCCAAAACTCTTGTTGTTTTGCACCCTGGGGCCCTATTTTCTCAAATTTCACACACTCTACCTAAAAATGGAGCAATTCATAAGTTATGGCATGCAAAGGTGGACCAAGAGGCTGACAAAAGTTAAGAAGATTAATTTAAGCCTGTATGGTATGGCTTCTTTGATTACGTTGAGAGGTTCGCCAGTGGATCGGGCTTTTTTGGATACCTGTTTGCACTTGTGGGATTCACAAACTTACATTTTTCAATTTGGTAGAAACTTTGAGGAGATGTTTTCGACATATGAGGAGTTTGCGACTATTTTGGGTAGTAGTTCAGAGAGGGCTCTGGTGGCTACATCGAACAGGACTGAGCTTTCAGAAGCTTCATCAGGATGCTCGGTCTCTTTGTGATAAAAGGCTAGGGAGTTGGTGGTAGGAGATTAGGTGAATTTAACTAGGTTGGTGGAGCAGTATCTGGATTCACTCGGGTTGGACGACTTGGAGTACTAGAGGTTCAGGATTCAGGCTTTGGTTTTTTGTCTTGTGAGTACCAACATACTGACTAGTTCAATCGGCTAGGGGGATCTGAGGGTGGCAGACCTAGTCCTTCAAATGGAGCGAGGCACCGAGATTGCTAGTATGGCTTTGGCGAAGACTATTATGAGCCTCGGTCGAGCTTACAGAGTAGAAGGGATCTGGTCAGCTAGCCTAATCTTTTTTCAGGTAAGCATTCTCGAACTAACTTTCGTTATAGTTAGATAGGGTGCTTTTTGAAAAGGGCTTAGGTTTGGTTTGCATATGGATGCATTTTTGAGAGTTTGGGTATTGGCGCAATGTCTGGTCTTTCATATTTGTAGAAGGGATTTGAATTGTTTGGATCGTGTTTATAGCTGAATTTGTATAGAGAAAAGGGGTATTGCATGTGAATGCCTAGCGGATGGGACCCTCAAACTAATCTGCGGAAAGTATGTAATGACCTTAGATCCGATCCCTATGATTATATGCAGCCTTCATTATGAAACCATTTTGGCATAACATTAAAGTACTCACACATTACATGTTATGGACCAAGTGTCTAACACCAATCGATGGTCAACCTAAACACCATCCAGTGGTAACCTAAACACGAAGCAGTGATAACCAAAATGCTAATCCAGTGGTAAAACCAAAACACTAGCTAGTGGTAATCTATACACCATCGAGTGGTTACCTAAACACTAGTCCAGTGGTAACCTAAACACATCCAATGGTAACCCAAAATGCCAACCAATGGTAACCTATACACCATCCAGTGATCAACCCAAATACCATCTAGTGGTAAACTAGTATCGTTCAGTAGTAAACCTATACACCAATGATCAACCCCAAACACCAATTCAGTGGTCAACCCAAACACCAATCTAGTGGTAACCTATACACCATCCAATGGTAATGAGAAACACCAACTAGTGGTAACCTATACATCCTCCAGTGGTAACCTAAACGGTAATCCAATGGTAACCTAAATACCAACTAATGCTAACCAAAACACCATCCAGTGGTAAACCTATACACCAATCAATTGGTAACCTAAACACCAACTAATGGTAACCAAAACACCATCTAGTGGTAAACCTATACACCAATCTAGTGGTGAATCCAAACACAAACTAGTGGTAAACCTAAAGACTGATCCCTACCTGAGGAAATATATCCGACCTATCACCAAAGCCTCAAAATTTGACTTGAGCACCCTAGACATACTCCAAGAATATGGGACCCAATTTTGGACAATGCTAATAAAGCATAATACTTCCCTCTAGAATAACATTACTGCCTAAAGAGAGACCATGGTGGGGGAAGTAAGGACCTTGATAACTGCCAGTCAAAATTACAATACTCCTCCCAACGAGACTTGGGGATCTAATGAACAGCATGCCATTCCACCCAATGACGATCAGACTGCCCGAGGGCAGTCCTTGAGATAGGGGCCACTTCTAATGCTACAGCCAAGCTAGATAGGAGATGATTCTACCTCCCTAGAGGTTACGAAAATGATGGAAAAAAATGGACTCCTTTGAGAAATTCTTGAAAAGCATCAAGAAGTACGAAGACTTGATTGATGTAGACTCTCTCCCACTCTTTCCAGAGGTCCGGCTTCCTACCAAGTTCAAAATGCTTGCCATTGACAAGTTTGATGGCACCACATACCCCGAGACTCACTTGAAAATGTATGTGGGTTCCCTCACTCATCTTCGTGTAAGTAATGAGCTCCTGGCTCAACTATGCCAGCAGTCTCTCATCAGTACCGCTCTTCGCTAGTTTGTTGCCTTGGACAATGCCAAGAAGAAGACATGAGATGAAATCTATAATGCCTTCAACTAGCAATACCATTATAATATGGAGGTTGACATTACCAGAAGAGACTTGGAGACAACCAAATAGGGAGCTCGAGAATCTTTCTCTTTATTCCTCATAAGATGGAGAAGCAATGCTGCCCAGATGCTTAACTGCCCTTTTGAATAGGAATAGATTAACATAATAGTCAAGAACTTGCTTCCCTCTTACTAGAGTCACCTAACAACCTAGTAGCTTCCAGACTTTCGGGCTCTTATTTCCACTCCAACCAAGCTAGAAGACCTAATCTAGTCAGGCCTTATTAAAGAGGATCAAGCTTCTTCCTCCAGATATAAGAGGCCTCCAGCCAATTGTCATGTCGTTCCTCTCATCCCCTAGAAAGGCGGTGAGGTGGCCAATCTGACCAGCTAAAGACAAGTTCTCCCTCCTTCACCAAGACTAGTTTCGCGAACAGACAGACGCAACTTCATAGATCTTGGGGCTCCGCTTTCTTTTATTTTTCAAAAGGCAGTGGATGATAAGTTGATATAGCCCCTAGAACCTATACCCCCACTGAATCAAGTTCCAAAACACTACAACTTAAACTTTTTCCGCTCTTTCCATTAGGGACATGGGCACAAGATTGATGACTGTAAGAACCTGAGACACAAGATCCAAGACCTGTGGAAGGTGGCCAAATACTCCCTGCTCTATCCAAACCAAACATATACACTAACCCATTCCCTCATCACTAGAACTGATGTGGAACCCAATGGAAATATATTCCATGAACTCTATGACAAGTTTTGGAAGAGATCAAAGATCTAAAGAAATTCCCCTCTATGGCACCCAAAGCTTAAAGAAGCAAGAACACCAATAATAGAGTAGAAGAATAAGATAAATGCCACAAAAGAATTTATAAGTTTACCTTGATTCTTGATGCAATTAGAAGAATGCAATCTCACACCCTCTAAAAACATGAACACGCTAAAGGCATGAAGTTGAAGAAGAAACTCTCTTTTTTAATTCGTTGAATAATTGACTCCTAAAATTACAATATAGCAAGCCATTTATACTAATCTAAGAGGTCCAGATCCTTAAAGGATTTAGAGTTAGCTAAGGAGTACGATTTAGCAAATCTAAACTAACTAAGGATATGACTAACAAAATCATAACAACTTAAGGATTTGGATATCTAACCCAAATCTACTAAAGATTGACTAAATCTAAACAAACAAAGGCTAAAATAATCATGGGGGGTCGAATTATAGGAGGCCCAACCCATTTACAAAGCAAAAAACTCAAAATAACTAACTAACTTAGTGAGAGGCAGGGGGTTGCACGGTCTAGGACGTGCCACCTTGCACGGGCGTGCTATCCAATTTAGGTTCCCACTCAACATGTGCTTCTATTAATGTAAGAAACTTAGGTGTTTCTTCAAGTTCTTCAAAGCACTTGTTGAAAGCAAGGTCATGGAGCTCTTGTGTGACTTGTTC
>CANUEP010127158.1:0-15575 GCA_947857235.1 Jatropha podagrica | reverse complement strand
AAATATTTTGAATAAGAAATGGTGGATGAGAAATGAGAATTATTTGTGAAAGAATGGAATTATTTTGGCTCTACTATACTTGATTGATATGTGGTATGATGAGATGTTTTGTGATATGTGAGCATGCTTGGGTTATCAGCCCATTATATTTGGTGGAGCTATGATCCTATGCTAGGGTTATTAGCTCTTATAAATAGGCAGACGCGGTTATTAATGTGGTAGTGCTTGCACATTCGCATAGGCCACGCATGGTGCTTCCATAGGCCATGAGTGTGAGATTGGTGGGTGGTGCTTTCATAGGCCACGATTGTGTGTTTGATGGGTGGTGCTTCCACAGGCCACGATCGAATCTGTTTACATTCTTTCGGTGTTAGTACGAGCCTTAATAAAATAAAATGGAATTTTTATCTCATTATAAGAAACTGAAAACATAATGATATTGTGATATTTTCTAAATTATACTGAGTTTAGTATAAATTTATGAGATGTGGATTTTTTTTATGTTTTTACAAAATATTTGCATTTAATTAGCACATTTTCGGTGCTTGATATATTTTATGATTTGAATATTTTGTTTTAAAAGTTGTTGTGATTTATTGCATGGCTTTTTTAAATTTTAAGTTGTTTAGCACCACTGAGTCTTCTACTCAGCGCGTTGATTTTTATCACGCGCAGATTGTGAACGGTGATGCTACCTGAAGATCGGAGGTGAAGCATTAGAGAGTAGTCTTAATTTTTGGTAGGATATGTACTTGAATGTGGATTATGGCATCTATAAACTTAATATAACCTATTTTGGAGGTTGTAAATATTGAGATTATATTTAATGAAATCGGCAGCCAATTAAATATTAATTCTTGATTTTTATGTGTGTGTATGTTAAATGATATATAATTCTTGAAACAAATGGACTATAATATTGATGAGAGGACTTTAGTAAAATGGGTGAAAAATCTAGAAGTGCTTGTGCCATTTTGTATTGAATTAGAGTTTTGGGGTATGGAGAAATTATATTGAAAGTGTGCATATTTTCTTTATGTGGCAAGTTAATTTTTAAGGAAACTCTTACGAAATTTTATTTTATTCTTAAATTTTATTTTCCATAAGATTTCCCCTAAAACTATATTTTATATTTTAATTACCCCAGGCTCCAGTTGCACTGACCCCGATAGAGAGATTGGGAAATTACCATGTTGAGGATTTTATGGGTCGGAGGGATGATGACCTTTCTACAATAGGGTTCTGTCTCCAGGCTATAGAGAGGGTCTTGGACCAAATGCAGTGTACTCCATGAGATAAACTGCTATGTGCTGTCTCTTTGCTGAAGGAGGAGGCTTATTTATGGTGGGAATCTGTGGTTAAGACAGCGAGTGCTAAAGATGTTACTTGGGATTTCTTTCTCTCTGAGTTTTGGGAGAAGTATGTGGGGGAGTTGTACACTGATCAGAGGATAGCGGAGTTTCTAGAGCTTAGATAGGGTCAGATGACCGTATCAGAGTATGAGCGAGAGTTTCTACTGTTGAGTAGGTACACCGCTAAGTTGATCCCTACTGAGGTAGATCAGTGTAAGCAGTTTAGGAAGGGAGTGTTGGATGAGTATAGGATGCATTTGACATCCCAGCCCCACAGCACACTAGCTTCATTGGTGAAGGCCACTATAGAGCTTGAGATTATCCAGAGTGAGAGACAGTCTAGAGTTCAGAGCACCTATCAGGGTGGTCAGCATAGGAGATTCCAGAGTGTTACGTCTAGACTGACTTTTAGAGTCCAATCTGGTAGTAAGAGGTTTAAAGGTGGACCACAGATGGGGGTTAGACTGAGTTAGACAATTGGTCAGGGTACATTTACGAGGTCAACTCCTTTGGCTACGTCTGTTGCTAGTGACGGAGGTACTGCAGGGCTAGGTCTACCGACTTGTACTCAGTGTGGCAGGAGACATGTTGAAGTGTGTTGGGGAGTTACAAGAGCTTGCTTTAGATGTGGATCCATAGAGCATATGATTAGGGATTGCCCTATGATAGTGACAATTCCAACTCACCAGGTTGGGAGGCTAGCTCCCTATGTTCAGAGAGGCAGAGGTAGGGGTCGTAGTGAGGCTTATGGTACTAGGAGTCAGAGGCTGGTTTTTGAGACAATGGAGAGACTAAAGACTAGAGCACCGACGAGGGCATATGCTCTCAGGACTAGGGAGGAGCAGGATGCTCCAAACATCATTGCAGGTACCTTCTCTATCTTTGGCACCTTTGTAGTTGCTTTAATTGATCCAGGCTCCAAGCATTCATACATATGCATACATGTGGGTAGACTGGGTAGTTTGCATACGGACACACTAGAGCACAGTATTGAGGTCACTAGTCCCATAGGTCAGAGTGTAGTAGTTGACGGGGTGTATAGAGATTGCCTTTTGGTCATTCATTGGCATGTTTTTTCGGGAGATTTGATAGAGTTGCCTTTCCCAGAATATGACGTGATTTTGGGTATGGATTGGCTGTCTCGCCATGGTGTGATTGTGGATTGCAGACGTAAGAGAATCATACTCTAGACTCTGACTGGTGAGGAGATAGTAGTTGTAGGCGAGAGGAAGGATTACCTCTCTAATGTTATTTTAGCTAGTACCGCTAGGAAGATGATATGGCATGGCTGTGAGGCGTTCCTAGCCTGTGTACTTGAGCCTAAGTGAAGACCACCCAGAGTAGATGAGATTCCGATAGTGTGTGATTTTTGGGATGTGTTTCCGAAGGATTTTCCTGGTTTACCTCCTACGAGAGAGGTTGAGTTCAGTATTGAGGTTATGCCGGGTACCGCACTAATATCTATTGCTCCTTATTGAATGGCTCCCACTGAGTTGAGCGAATTGAAGATTCAACTTCAGGAGTTGCTCGATAAGGGTTTCATTCTACCTAGCGTTTCTCCTTGGGGCGCTCCGGTCTTGTTTGTGAAGAAGAAAGACGGTACCTTGAGATTGTGTACCGATTATAGGCAGTTGAATAAGGTTACAGTGAAGAATCATTATACATTGCCTCGGATAAATGATTTATTTGATCAGTTAAGAGGGGCCACTATGTTTTCAAAGATTGATTTGAGGTCTGGGTAGCATTAGTTAAGAGTCAGAGAGGCGGATGTGCCTAAGACTGCTTTTAGGACTCAATATGGCCACTATGAGTTTTTAGTGATGCCATTTGGGTTGACTAATGTTCCAGCAGTATTTATGGTTATGATGAACCAGATCTTCCATCCTTATTTGGATCAGTTCATAGTGGTTTTTATTGATGACATTTCGGTGTACTCTCCGACTAGAGAGGATCATGATCACCACCTATGGACAGTTCTGCAGACCTTGAGAGATTGGCGATTGTATGGTAAGCTTAGTAAATGTGAGTTCTGGTTGATGGAGATCGCCTTCTTAGGGCATGTTGTTTTGGTAGAGGGTATTCGGGGAGATTCGAAGAAGATTAAGGTAGTGCTTGATTGGAAGCCACCTAAGAACGTCAAGAGATCCGCAGTTTCTTAGGTTTGGCTGGGTATTACAGGAGGTTTGTCAATGGGTTTTCCCTTATTGCAGCCCCTTTGACTAGACTTCTTCGTAAGGATGTTCGATTTGAGTGGACTGATAGATGCTAGGGCATTTTTGAGAGGCTTAAGGTGATGCTTACTGAGGCTCCAATGTTGACACAGCCAGCTCCTAGCATGCCATATGATGTGTATAATGACGCTTCACACAATGGTCTGGGTTGTGTGCTTATGCAAGAAGGTAAGGTAGTTGCTTATGCTTCTCGACAGCTTAAGCCACATGAGCAGAACTACCCTAACCATGATTTAGAGTTAGCAGTTATTGTGTTTGCCTCGAAGATTTGGAGGCATTATCTATACGGTGAGAAGTGCCACTTGTATACGGATCATAAGAGCTTTAAGCATTTGCTTACGCAGAGAGAGCTTAACCTGAGGCAGCGTAGATTGTTAGAGCTACTTAAGGACTATGATTTCAATTACCATCCAGGTAGAGCTAATGTGGCGGTAGATGCACTCAGTACAAAGGCATTAGTTGCCCTCCGTGCTATGAATGCACGCTTATCTGTGGCTAGGGATGGTACTTTTATAGGAGAACTTATGGTGAGACCTAGCCTACTTTAGCATATCAGAGATGCATAACTGGGTGATGAGACTATTGCATAGTGGAAAGACTTAGTTAGAGAGGGTAAGAAGAAGAGGTTTTAGATTTGAGGTGACTACTTGTACTTTGGAGATCGGATTTGTGTGCCTAAGATCCCAGAGTTGAGGAGGAGTATCCTAGAGGAGGCCCACAATAGTCCATATTCCATGCATCCAGGCAGTAATAAAATGTATCAGGATTTGAGGATGTAGTATTGGTGGCCGGCTATGAAGAGGGACATTGCAGATTTTGTGTCGAGATGCTTGACCTGTCCATTGGTTAAGGCAGAGCATCAGGTTCCGTCAGGTTTACTACATCCTATCTCTATTCTGGAGTGGAAATGGGATAGGATTACCATGGATTTCGTGGTTGGTCTGCCTACTACACCCAGGAAGAAAGATGCTATATGGGTTATAGTTGATAGATTGACAAAGTCAGCGCATTTTCTTCCTGTTAGGACTGATATACAATAGAGCAGTACGCAGAGCTCTACATTGATGAGATTGTGAGACTGCATGGAGTTCCTTCTTCCATTATCTCTGATAGAGATTCGAGATTTACGTCAAGATTTTGGAAGAAGTTACATGGGGTTCTAGGTACTAGATTACATCTCAACACAACCTTCCATTCGCAGACAGATGGTCAGCAAAGCGGGTGATTCAAGTGCTTGAGGATATGTTGAGGGTTTGTGTGATTGAGTTCGAGGGTAGTAGGGAGAAGTATATTCGACTGGCTGAGTTTGCTTATAATAACAGTTACCAATCGAATATTTAGATGGCTCCTTTTGAGGCTTTTATATGGTAGGAGGTGTAGGACACCTCTATGCTGGACGGAGCTTAGCGAGGGCAAGATAGTGGGTCCAGATTTAGTCCGTGATCCAAAAGATAAGGTGAGGATTATAAAGGGAAGGTTGAAAGTGGCTTCAGATCATCAAAAATCGTATGCTGACCTTAAGAGAAAGGGTATTGAGTATGCAATGGGTGATAGGGTATTCTTGAAGGTTTCTCCGTGGAAGAAGGTTTTGAGATTCAGTAAGACGGGTAAGCTTAGTCCTAGGTTCATAGGACCATACAAGAACTTAGAGCATGTGGGACCATTGGCCTATAGACTAGCTTTACCAGCAGACACGGATCGGATACATAATGTTTTTCATGTATCCATGCTATGGAGATGCAGATCGGATCCTTCGCATGTGATTTCAGCTGAGTCTATCACCATTGAGCCAGATTTGATGTATGAGGAGGAACCCATAAGGATACTTGCTAGAGAGCTTAAAGAATTAAGGAATAAGAGAATACGTCTAGTGAAGGTCCTATGGTGGAGCCATAAGATAAAAGAGGCTACGTGGGAGAGAGAGGAGGATATGCGACAGCAACATCCTCAGTTATTCATATCAAGTAAATTCGAGGATGAATTTATTTTAAGAGGAGGAGAACTATAATAGTCTAATTTTTCGGTGTCTTAAATAGTGATTTACTAGTCTGTGAATAATACCATTGGTCTGGGACTTGGTGTTATTTCGGTCTGAAAAAATTACTACATGTGTCTAATATTATAATTAATATTTTTGGAGCATGTTTGCATGATTTACATAGGTAGAGAATATTTTATGAATATTTTCAGAGAATTACGGCAACAAATGAATATTATTTTTATTGTGCTATATTAAGGAATAATGGTGAATTATTTTTGAGAAGTTAATTTAATTAATTTATGGAGTTAAATAATATTTAGAAAAGAATTATTTGAGAAATATTTAGTGTCGTTTGATGAGATTACCTAGGACTTGATCATAGTCATTGATTTAGCATAAAATGAGAAGCAAAGTTTGACTTTGCTACTTAAGTCATTAACACATTCTCTCTCCTCTCATATTCATCTTCCACGCCATTTTCATCTCTTCTTCCTCCTCCATTTTCTTTCATTTTCTTCCACAAATTACCACCAAATAACCTAATTAAACCATAGAATTGAGATTAATCCTTAAGAAATAAGTAGTAGAAGCTTGAATTTGGAGTTCCTAAGCTTTGGATTTGGAGTTGCCATTGAAGGAGTTGAGTTATAATTTTTGGGTTTTATAATTTATTAAGTAAAATTCTAGGATTAGCCATGAAATTAATGCATTAAGCCATGCTCCTTTATTCTCTAGTGTAAATTTTTTATTTTAATGTTATCTTTCTCCCACTTGAAGAGGTTGGTGAATCCTCTCACAAAGGCAAGGAGAAGGCCTAAGGATAGAGTATTTAAGCTTGTTTAAGCCTAATTAAGAGGTCAGTGCAATAATAAATTATTTCCTCTTTCATTTGCTTCAAGTTTCAGGTTTTTGTACGATTTTTGTAGAATTTGTGAAATGTGTTAGAGAAATGAGAAATTGAGTGCTTTAATATGATTTTCCTTGATTGATAAGTATGAAAGAATGCTTGAATGGGAAGAGGAACCTCTCTTTCCTCTCCTCTCATGATTGGCCGAACCCTCCTTAAGGGTATGACATTATATTTTGTCGTTGTTTTTTACTTCCTATGATTATAAATGAGTTTTGAAATGTGTTTTTTTTGTGATTTATGAAATTAATTTGGAAAGAAATCCTTTCCCTTCATTTTTCTAGGGTTGACCGAACCTTTGTTTGGTGAAGGACACCATGCCCTTTGTGTTTTCCAAGCTTGATTTTGATTTAAATGAGCTTATTAATAAGTAATTTGGTGATGGTTTAAAGCTTGAATTTGAATTTCAATTTTTAAGTATTTTTCATGACGTAAAGAAGGTTTTGGAAATGGTAAATTGGGTTTTATGGTTAAGCGTTCAAAGAAATGGATTTAGTGTTTTAAAAGAGTGATCTTAAGTTGATATTTAGTATTTTTAATGAAGGCATTATGAAAGAAAGGTTTTTACTTGAAACATGAATTGATTTTAATGGATGTTTTAAGTTGTAAATAAAGGAACTTTGAAATAATAAATGTTCATTTTATAATGTTTTTTAAATAAGGATGGGTGAATGAGAAATAAGGTTTATGGTGGGAGAATGCATTTATTTAGGCTCTATTATACATGATTGACATGTAGTATGATGAGATGTATTACGATATGTGAGCATGCTTGGGTTATTAGCCCGTTTTATTTGGTGGAGCTATGATCATATGCTAAGGTTATCAGCCATTATAAATAAGTAGATGCGCTTATTATGAGATGGGGGTGGTGCTTCCACAGACCACGATTATATGATGGGGGTGGTGCTTTCACAGGCCACAATTATATGATGGGGGTGGCGCTTCCGCAGGCCACGATTATGTGATGGGGGTGGCGCTTTCACAGGCTATGATCGAATCTGCTTACATTTTTTCTGTTTAGTATGAGCCTTAATTAAGAATGAAATTTTATTAAATTATAAAGAATGAAGACTCATACGTATTATAATCTTTTTCCTTTTTGTTTTACGGTTTTCATGGTGTTCAAATTTAATTGATATGATTTTTGAAATTTAATTTTCATATATTTGAGTAATTTAAAGCATTTTCGAGACTTGCTTTTGGGCTATGTGTGTGATTTTAAATTATTGATTATTTAGCACCACTGCATCTTCCACTCAGCGTGTTGATTTTTATCACTCGCAGGTTAGGAGCGGAGGACACCTTTCGGGACCAGAAGGGAACGTCAGAGTAGATATACCATTTTGGGTAGAATATTTCTTGTATGGTGATTTTGGCATGTCTATAAAAATTGTAAATGGTGAAGGTTGTACATATTAAGTTTATTATTAATTAAGAATTGTGATTAATTAAGTAATGACTTTTTATTATATTTTGGTGTGTAAATATCAATATTTACTCCTGAAATGAATGGTTATAACATTTGATGGTATCTAAATGTGATGGATGAATATTTAGAAGTGCTTGCTAATGATTTGTGTTGATTTGGAGTTTTTGGGGTTTGGAGAAGTTATATTGGAAGTGTGTATATTTTCCTTGTGTGGCAAGTAAATTTTTAGGGGAAACTCTTGCAAAATTTTCATAGGAATTTCCTTGAACTTTATTTTTATATTTTTTTTAAATTTTTAATTACTTTCCTCCTTATGAAAATCTAGCCACTTCTAATATGCGATCTAGAGTTAGTAAGTATGGTAAGGTGGTGCTCCGGCACCGAATGTGTCATTCGCCGTCTAGTTCTCCTAGATTGGGCGGCGGGTGTTACAATTTAATTCTCTAAAAAACATCCTAACCCAAAACAAGCTTCGGGGTCCAAACTATATAGATTGGAAAAGGAATTTGGACATTGAGCTTACTGCTATATAGTATAAGTTTGTGCTAAGTGAGGTGTCTCCTGAAAAACCCGATAAGGGTGCATCTGAGGAGGACACCAGGGCTTACCAAAAATGGTTTAAGGGTGATGAGATGACGTGGTGTTACATTTTGGCATCTATGTTAAATGTTTTGCAACATCAACATCAGAAGATGGACACAGTTATGACATCTTAGAGAATCTCAATGAGATGTTTGGAGAGCAGACCAGTGTAGCCAAGCAGAATACACTAAGGGAGATTCGTACTTCTAAAATTGAGGAAGGAACTCCTATTAGAACTCATGTCCTGAGGATGATGAGTCTTCTGAATGACATGGAAGTTCTTGGTGCTGAGGTTGACAAGGTTACTCAAATTGAGATGGTCTTAAACACTATGCCAGTCAATTTTCAGCAATTTCATTTGAACTATAATATGAGTAAGCTAGATTTTACTCTATCTAAGTTGTAGAATGAGCTGTGGCTGCTGAGACTATTATAAAGCAGGGAGCAATACTTGTTATGCTTAATATTGAGTAGGTTCTTCTTCTGCCTAGAAAAATTATAAGAAGAAGAAAAAGGCTCACAAGCCTAAGTCCAAAACAGTTGTTGTAGCTAATAGTGAAAATGGTGCTGTGAAAAAGCCCAAGGGTAAGTGTTTTCACTATAAACCTTGTCACTGGAAGCAATAATGGCCAACCTGGATAGCCAAGAAAAAGCAAGGCACATCTCTTTTTTATTTATTGGTTGTTGAAACCTATTTACCAGTATTGACTACACTTCAATGGTGTGTAAAGTCAGGAGCCACTAATCATGTCCGTAATTCGTTGTAGGGGTTTTAGGTAACACACCAGCTAAGTGAAGTAGAAGTCAACACCTTTTTAGGAGATGGCAATAATGTTGTAGTCTTAGATATAGGGAATGCTACCCTTAGTTTTAAGAATAATAGAACATTAATTTTAAGGGGTGTTTTGTATGTTCCTTCAATTAGAAGGAATTTAATTTCCGTTTCTAGTTTGAGTAAGAACGGTTATTCAATTTGTTTAAATGAATTTTATGATGATCCTATCATTATTAAATTTAGAAAACAAATGATTTATTCTCGATTATTGATTGATGTTCTATTTATTCTTAAAGTATCACTTGAGATGTAGCTTAATAATTTTGAAATAAATCACTTTGATGTTATTGTACCATTAAAGAGAAAATGTCCTATTAAATTCAACCACACATTTTTGGCATTTAATGCATGGTCATATTAATTTAGATAGAATTTCTAGGTTGATTAAGGATGGACCCTTGAGTTCATTGAAAGTGGAGGCACTACCAACTGTGAATCATGTGTAGAAGGTAAAATGACTAAGAGGCTTTTTCCCTTAAAGGGTAATAGGGCCAATGATGTTTTAGAATTAATTCATTTTGATTTGTGTGGCCCGATTAGTGTCCAAGCTAGGGGTGATTTTGAATATTTTGTGACTTTCACATATGATTATTCAAGATATGGGTATATTTAATTATTGCACCGTAAGTCTAAATGCTTTGAAAAATTCAAAGAATTTAAGGCAAAAATGGAGAAGCGACATGGAAAACATATTAAGTCACTACGGTATGATCGTGGTAACGAATACCTCTTTAGAAAATTTATTGCTTATTTATCAGAACAAGGAATTACTTCACAATTGTCTGCACCTAGTATGTCACAGTAGAATGGTCTAGTAGGAAGGAGAAATAGAATGCTTATGGAAATGGTCAGATCAATGATGAGTTATTTAGATTTGCCACTTTCTTTCTAGGGACATGCAATTGAAATAACAGCATATATTCAAATTTAGTTCCCTCTAAGTCAGTACCTTTGACTCTTATAGAACTATGGACTAGATGTAAGCCTAGTCTAAGACATGTTCAAATGTAGGGTTGCCCAGCCCATGAGCTAAAAGGGAAAGTGGATAAGTTGGAATCAAAAATTGATTTATGTTACATTATTGGATATCCTAGAGGAATGAAAGGTAGTTTATTTTATAGTCCTAAAGATAAAAAGACCATTATTAGCACCAGTACACATTATCTTGAGGAGAACTATATTCTAAACCATATTACTAAAAGCTAATTAACCTTGCGAGAATTGAGAGGGGATAACACACTTACTAACATATTTCCAAAAGAACATAAACCTGAACCATTCACAGTTGGCACTGACATACCATTACCTCATCATAATGAGAGAAATGTCAATACTTAGTCTAAACAACACACAGTTCTAAATTTACCATTATAGCCCTAAATAGTGCGAGTGGTGTTGATTTATATGCGCAATAGGTGGAAGCCATTGACATTTCGTTATCTACTAGTATTGAAATAAATGTTGAGGAGGCTCTTGAACCTAACTAGGATACTGTTGCATCAATCATGCACTTGTTGGCTTTACATCCAGTGCAAGATGATGGTGTGGCTAATCTGGTAGTACCTCATCATAGTGGGAGAATTAGACGACCACAGTTCAATTAATAGTTCTGGGGGAAGCTTTTGATAGGTCCCTAAAGAAGTGAATATGGAACCAATATGTTACGATGATACACTATAAGATAAAGATGCCGATAACTAGCTTAAAGCTATAAAATCTGAGATGGAGTCCATGTATTCTAATCAAGTCTGGGAACTTATAGAACCACTTAAGGGGCTCAACCCATCGGATGTAAGTGATCTATAAGAAAAAGAGGGATGTAGATGGTGAAGTGCAAACTTAGAAGGCAAGGCTTATTGCGAAAGGGTATACTTTGAAAGAAGGGATCGATTATGAGGAAACCTTTTTACCGGTAGCCATGCTTAAGTCTATTAGAACTCTTCTATCATTGTAGCTCATTTCGATTATGAAATTTGGCAAATGGATGTCAAGACAGCTTTTCTAAATGGAAGTATTGATGAATTTATCTATATGAAGTATCTAGAGGGTTTCATATAAAATATGGCTAGGAAAATTTACTTTGTAAATTGAATAGGTCTATTTATGGACTTAAACAGACATTTAGGTCTTGGAATACTTGCTTTGATCAGTCGATCAAAACCTTTAGTTTTTAGTAGTATGATGATGAGTCTTGTGTGTATAAGAAATGGAATGGTAAAAAGGTTGTGTTTCTAGTATTATATGTAAATGATATTATGCTTATAGGAAATTTTGTAGGTATGTTGACTTCTATCAAAGACTAGCTGTCTAAGCGATTTGATATGAAGGATTTAGGAGAAGTTGCTCATATTCTTGGGACCAAGCTTATGCGAGATCGTAAGAAGAGAATGATTAGCTTACTCAAGCACTTTATATTGATACCATTCTTGCTTGTTTCAACATGCAAGATTCCAAGAAGGGTTTTCTGCCCTTCATGCATGGAATCACTCTATCTAAGGATTAGTGTTCTAAGACTCCTAAGGAGATAGAGAGCTTGAAGGCAGTTCCTTAAGCTTCAATAGTAGGAAGTCTCATGTATGCAATGTTGTGCACTAGACCTGATATTTGCTTGCTGTTGGCGTGGTTAGCAGATTTCAGTCTAACTGTAGGTGAAGAACATTGGGCTATAGTTAAACATATAATCAAGTACTTAAAAAGGACTAGAGATTATTTGTTGGTCTACCAGTCAAGAGATCTTGTACCCGTTGGGTATATAGTTTTAGATTTTCAATTTGGTAAGGACTCCTGGAAATCTACCTTAGAATATGTGTTTGTCATAGGAGGTGGAGCCATAAGTTGGAGGAGTATTAAGTAGACTTGTATTGCTGACTCCACCGTGTGGCAGTCTCTAAGGTAGCCAAAGAAGTAGTATGGCTTAGGAACTTCCTAATGGATCTAGGTGTGGTTCCATCAGTTCAATCGCCAATTACACTTTACCATGATAATAGCGGGGCGGTTTCAAACACGAAGGAGCCACATAGCCATAAAAGGGCAAAACACATTGAGCAAAAATATCACTTGATATGAGACATAGTTCAAAGGGGTGATGTGGTGGTGACAAAGATTGCACCGAAAAACAACTAGGCTGATCCTTTTACAAAGAGGTTGTGAGCAAAGACTTTTGATAGTCATGTAGAAGGAATAGGGGTTAAAATGATAGATGCATGGTTATGAGTCTAAGTGGGAGATAGATAGAGATATACTATTAATCATGCAAATGTAATAATATGTTTTCAGTGTTATTTATTTGAACAATTATTTCTATGTATTTAATTAGAGATTTGCATTAAATGATTAAATTTTTCAGCATATTGTATAATGATGGTGTTAGTACATTTTGTATGTATCTAACTAGACCAAGTAGAGAATGGTCGTTTTATTAGTAGTATGCCCTAGAGCTTATTTGTAATAGAGATATTTTATGAAATATATATTTCATTTTTTTACGGCATTCTTTATTACTTAGAGCTCTTCTTAATTCATTTGCTTAATTTATATCTTAAACTTTGTAATAAAGTCCTTGGTATAAAACACAGTGTAGAGGAAATCATGAAGAGTTCATGATGTGCGATTCCTATTGCATGTAAATGTGTTCCTACCTAAATTATCCCTAGTCATAGTACTAATAAGATAGGACATTGCTAATATGGATAGACTAGCACATGTTATGCTCTTTGGTTAGATCAAGCAATTCTCGTAAATTGTAAGCATTGTGGTGCTTAGGGTTAACATGTGGATGCTTGTTTGATAAACAAGTTCATTGAAGACATAAATATAAGATCTTCATATGATACATAACATATATCAGTGAATGATTTTCTTCATATTAGTTGTGCTAGTATCCTTAGACTTGAGATCACCAAAGCTATCTTAAATATAAAGTTCTATACTTTGACTCAATTGCTTATACTCCACCATGGGGTGTACATAGCTTAGAGATTGGGTATAGTATGAAGTGCTTGAAGATAATTGAGTGATCAATATAGGATTCACCAGCCCAATCCATAATGGGTGTCTATTGTGTCTTTTCTTAAAGAATTTCTTTATTCAGGAATCTTTGGCCAGAGTAAGGTGCTTTTATGAATGTGATTCATGTAGGTATGTTAGAATAAAGATTTGTCACAAAGTTTATATCCAATCATGATTGAGATAAAGCAGTAAAAGGAGTTTATTGTATGGAAACTATATATGGGAGGGTTATGGTCAAACCACTTTGACCTTCTAACTCTTGGGTAGTCATGATGCATGGCTAGATACCTCCCTTGACTTGTACATAAGTGAATAGATATTCATTGAGAATTGATAATAATTTAAAGAGTTTAAATTATAAAAATTCTAGTTTGTACTCCCATAGTGTTTCAAAAGCCCAATAGGTCACACATGTATAGGAGAGAGAATCAAAGGTAAAATGACAATGATCTAATTGGCATGAGATGTGTCAATGGGGCTAAAAGAAAGAGGAGAAAAATTATATTGGACCATTATATTAAGTTAAAGCAAAATAAAATAAATAAAAAGGGCTTTTATTAAGACCTTTGTTTACTCAACTTTATTTTGGGCCTATGATTGGATTTGATCCAATTAATGCATGTATATATATTAAAGCCCAAGTGTTTTAAGATATGCACTAGGGCAAAAAATATATCTTACTTATATAGGCATGGGATGTGGTGGTGTTAAAAATACAACAAGGGAATATTTACTCTCCTATTATTCTCCTCTAATGTTGTAATTTCCTATCTAGCTCACTAGGGAATTTCGGCCATTGTTGTAACACCCACAGCCCAATCCTTGAGGGCCAGTCAGCGGATGCCACATTCGGTATCGGAGAACTGTCTTATGTCACTCGCTAGCTCTAAATCATAAATTAGAAGTGGTTAGATTTTCATAAGGAGGCAAGTAATTAAAAATTTAAAAATAAAGTTTAAGTAAATTTCTACGAAAATTTCGCAAGAGTTTTCCCTAAAAGTTTACTTGCCACACAAAGAAAATTTACACACTTCGAATATCAGCCTCCAAACCTCAACTCAAAATTATTACAAAGATCACGCAGCACTTCTAGAGGTTATATCAATTCAATCAATTACCAACATAATATTTCACCATTTATACCAAAAATTTATAGTTCATCATTCATTCCAAAAATTTACATCATCATTCATATAATCAAATAATGTTACTCTAATATCCACAAATCTCATTATTTCCATTCACAATATTTACAACCTAATATTGTTACTATAAGTCTTATACATGCCATAATTTACATTAATATACATATCCTACCCCAAAACTACACTTCTACTCTGATGCTGTCTCTTTGGTCTTCGCGTAGCACCCACAGCTCACAACCTGTGCATAATAAAAATCATCGCTGAGTGGAAGACTCAATCATATATTATATATATATATATATATAATACAGAAAATGTGCTAATAAAATCCAATATTTCGAAATCATAAAGAAATTCACATCTTAAAAATCTATACCAAACTCAATATAAATAAGAAAATATCACAAATGCTAATAAGTTTCCGGTTTCTTTATAATGAAATAACATTCCATTTTTTTTATTAAGGCTTTTACCAATACCGAATGAATGTAAGCTGATTCGATCGTGCCCTGTGAAAGCACCACCCACCAATCACACAATCATGGCCTGTGGAAGCGCCACCGTGGCCTATGAAAGCACCACCCACCAATCACACAATCGTGGCCTATGAAAGCACTATTGTGGCCTGTGCAAGCACTACCACAAATAATAAGCGTGTCCGCCTATTTATAAGGTCTGATAACCCTAGCATATGATCATAGCTCCACCAAATAGAACGGGCTGATAACCCGAGCATGCTGACATATCGCAATACATCTCATCATACCACATGTCAATCATGTATAGTAGAGCCTAAAATAAATGTATTTTCCCATAATAAATCTTATTTCTCACTTACCATTCATTATTAAAAAAACATTTTAAAATTAGCACTTATTATTTCAAATCACTTAACTTACAACTTGTAGAATCCAACAAAATCTATTCACGTTTCAAGCAAAAATCTTTCTTTCATAATGCCTCCATTAAAAGTACTAATTATCAACTTAAAATCACTCTTTAAAATCATTAAATCCATTTCTCAAACAAGTAATCATAAAACTCTTTTAATACTTCAAAAACCTTCTTTAAGTCATGAAAAATGCTTACACATTGAAATTCA